>RAOV01000018.1:1176109-1191080 GCA_009806015.1 Neurospora sp. CHS-2018b
GGTAGGTCTACTATTTCCCAAGTATTTTGACTTTCCARTTCTTCTACTTCTATATTCATAGAATTTATCCACTTTTCACTATAGGGACTCGCTATAGCCTGTTTATAAGTAGAAGGTTCTTCAATATTATTAAGGTTATTAATAATATTAAGGATAGAWATATCTATATTATTTATAGACTGGRATTCTTTRTAATATTCCTTATTCTTCCTTGGTATTACTACGCGTAGATTTTCTGTAATATAATTATTCGGAAAGTTATCACTAGAATCGATARYTCTAAGTGAACGGCGTAGACCTTGGTTATAATAATAACTATCAATTAATTCATTRTTATTATTATTATTAATATTATTATTATTATTAATAATATTATTATTATTTGAATTATTATTTAATTCAATTTCAGAATCTGATTCWTTTTCAGAATCTARTATTACTTCTTTATTATTYTTATTAAKAATTTCTTCAAGTAARTCTTCTGAATTATTTATACTAGTATTATAATTATTATTAATACTAGTATTCAAAGTGGATGGATCTTTTGAAGTATTATAGTATAAACCTTCTAATACTTTAATATCTCGTACCCAAAATGCCCTATTCTTTTGGAAACTATAGACCTTATAATTATTATTATTTTCTCCAAAGCCTACTAAAACTGCTTTTTCGGCTTGGGGTCCTAGTTTAGAAATATTAGGTCCCTTTAATTTATAATAAACGATAGATCCCCATATCCTAATATTATCAATATTAGGTTTTTCTTTATATTTTAATTCATAGGGTGTTTTAAACCCTATAAAACTATAAGAAGTTCGATTATATAAATAGGTAGCCGTTATTAACGCTTCTCCCCAAAGGTATTTAAGTAAATTAGCGTTTATTAATAAGGCTCTAACTTTTTCTAATAAAGTCCTATTTACTCTTTCAGGAAAACCATTTTGTTCCTTAGTATAAGGAGCATTTAATTGGTGTATTATTCCTTTATTATTAAAAAGAATTTTAATTCTTTTATTAATATATTCAATACTATTATCTAACTGAAATATTTTAATCCTTTTATTATTGATATTTTCTTCCTTATTTATAAAGGTATTAATGGCTTCGTATACTTCTTCCTTATCTTTTAATAAGGATATTTCTAAATAACGAGTAGCCTTATTAATAAAGGTAATAAAATATTTGTAATTATTATAAGTTTTTATAGCAAATGGACCACAAAGGTCACTGCTAATCTTATCTAAATAATTACTATTATATTTTATAGTATTATTTTTAATACTTTTATTCTTCTTATTAATTATTTTTGCTTGGTAACAAACATGACATTCTTTATTAATATCCTTATTATAAATATAAGAAGAAATCGTATTTTTAATAATATTTTTAATATTATAATTATTACAATGACCAAAACGTTGGTGTAATATATTTAAATCAATCGATTTATTATTTATAATATTATTATTATTAATATTATTCTTATTAATAATATTTTTATTAATATTATTTTTAATAGTATTAATTTTAATACTATTTTTAATACGATTTATGTTCTTCTTATTAATATTACATTTACTTATAGTATTAATATCGCCATTAAATGGTCGATTTTTTAATTTTATAATTTCAACGGGTAAAAAATATAAACCGTTAATTTATTTACCAATGCTAATAGTATTTGATCCATTTTGTAAATATATATTATATTTATTTATTATATTATAATAATCCCCTTCTAATGTAGAATTGCTTATAATATTTATACTTAATTCTAGTATATAATAACAATTCTTTAAAAGCATTTTCTTATTAGAATCTTTAAAATATATATATATATTTCCAATTCCTAATATAGACCTTTTCGTAGCCTTACCCCAAGAAACTTCCTTTTTAACTTCTTTAAAAGTATAAAAATATTCCTTATTCGAAATGACATAAATTGTTGAATTAGAATCTACTATAAAATTATTTTTATAGTTATTTTCGTCGTTTTTATTAAACGTAGCTTTATAGTACAATTTAGGAAGGCGGTTAAATAATCGTTTTATTCCGTAATTTAAGACTTTACTATAATTAGCTTCTAGTCCTTTATTCGAATTATTTTTATTAATATTATTATTTTTAATAATATTAATATTCGGGGTATAAGGGGTAAAGATATTTACTATATTTATATTTTCGAAAATATTGTCTCCAGATTCGTCGTTAAAGACCTCTTTAATTCTAGAATTATTATTAGAAATTTCTAAATTAGAAAAATCTATAATATCCGAATTTTCTTTAGAATCTAATAAATTTTGAAGGGTCTTTTTCATTAAAATATTAATATTTTCTTCCCTTTCTTTCTTTACTAGATTTTCTAGCTTTTTCCAATGCTTTAGTGCCTTTTTAGGGTATAAAAAGGTATAATTTGCGTACTTATAGCTAGGCCTTTTACAATAAGAGTAATAGATTATACTCTTAGTAATTTTCTAAGGCTTTTTACCCTTATAAGACTTTAAATTCTTCTTATTATTTTTATTAGAATTTTTAAAAGAATTAGAATTTTGATTTTTATTATTTTTATTAAATAATAAAATATTCTTATTATTAATAGAATCTTTACGCTTAAATTTATTTAATAAATTAGAAGCTAGCGTATTTAAAGTATAGGCTTTAGAATCCTTCCTAAATTCTTAGGTTATAGAAGAAACTAAACTTTTATAACCTTCCCCTAAGTTAAATAAAATCCAGGAAATTACTACTTGATTAAGTAATTCTATTTTCCTAGCCTTTAATTCATTAATTAAGGCTTTGATTTTATTAAAGAAGGCTTCTAATAATTCAAAATTATTAAGAGTAGCCTCAAAGAATTCTTTAATAATAAAATATTTAGAAGTAAAGCCTTGAGGGCTATATAAATCCTTTAAGGTTTTCTAGGCCTTAAAAGCAGAAACTTCGTATTGAATTTGAAGTAGAGGGCCTTCTTCTAAAATTAATTTTAATTTAGAAAAGGCTTCTTTAGCTTACAAATCTTCTTTTTCAACTATTTTATCCCAATCTTTTAAAATAGTAAAATAGGCTTCGGCCCTTAAAGACCAAATAATATAATTTTCAGTACCCTTAAGCCTGGGAAGCTTAAAACTATCCATATTATAATATTTATAATATATATAATATATATATATAAATATTTATATATATAATAAATTTATAAAGAATTATTATAATAATAATCTTTATAAGGTTTTTGAAGAAATACCCTATTTAAACTGATAATAATTCTTAAGATTTATAAGAATTATTTGACGAAATTCTAGAACCTTTTATTTATTTCTTTATAAATAAAAATATATAAAAATAATTATTTTTCTTTAATAAGAAAAATAACTATAAAAATCTTATAGATTTTTAATCCTTATTTTAATTTAAGGATATATAAGACCTTTATCTTATACCTTTTATTTATAATAATATAAATAAAAGTATATAAAAATAATTATTTTCATTAAATAAGAAAAATAATTATAAAAATCTTAAAGATTTTTAAATCCTTATTATAATATAAGGATATATAAGACCTTTTATCTTATACCTCTTATTATAAAGAGGACCCTGATTTTTTTACAATAGAAAAAATCCTTAAATATTTCTTATAGAAATAAATAAATATAAGAAAAATCTAGTGGTTTTTCAAAGGGGTTTTTATTTTATTATCTATTTAAACAATAAAATTATAGAAGGTCTTTCCTTCGTTTCTAGTAAAGTCCCTAGTATTCTAGCTAATATACCACAAGTCTTCGTAACGGGTCAAAGAATAAAGAAATTCCTAAACTAAAGTCCTATTGACTTTATTAGAATAGTCTTAGTAATAAGGAATAGAAATTCGTTGAATGAAATTTCTAAAGCTAACTTCGAGGTCTTTTCTCTAATTCTACTTATAGTTTCCTAAAGCTCTATAGTAGTGAACGATCGAGGCTTCGAGGTCGAGGTTGTGAGGGAGTTGGTTTAATTAAGGTAAGTTAAGAGGGATAGAAGGATTAAACTTTCGTTCGAGGTTATAGATTCCAATATAAGAAAATCTATAAAAGGCGAATTGGTTAAAATAGGTTTCGATAGGAAAGGTTTATTCCGCTTCGAGAAGGTAGTGAATCGTTCGAAAGGGGTTGAATTTCTCGGGATGAACATCGTCTTCGAATTCTTTATTCTCGTCGAATAATTCGAAATAGCCTTCGGGAATTATATTGTACTAATAGGTAGGCTTAAGGTCGGGTAAGCAACGAATAGTTATGCCGGGCTTATAACCTAAAGGTAGGTATCGATCGATGAATTTTTAGATAAGAGGAAAGAACTTTTCGGAGTAAATAAAAAAGTAAAAATTACCCTCTCTTTGAAGGTTGAGAAAAAGGGTGGCCTCGTAGGCTGATACGGGATAAGAAGGATTGCACGTAATACAGGGTCATAGAAATGAGGCCATATTGTATACAAGAAAGAAAAATATTATAAGAGGAAAGGCGAGGCTTCCAGCCAGCCGTCTGCACGCAGTAAATATACTGTGCAGCGACCTAGAGCTCGGGCTACCCTATAGCCCGTACGCTACAGTCTAGAACCCAAACTAGGTATAGCAACGATGCCTCCATAGCAGCCCAGCTAATCTGGGCTATTACGACTAGTCTAAGCTATAATACAGAAAGGTAGGGTAATCCAGGGATTCCCCTATCAAATGCCGGCTCACAAAGAAAGAAAGCATTATCCTCAATGCCTATCCTAAACGACTAAATCTTCCCCGAGATCTTCCAAGTCTCCTCCGAAGTTCCATTTATCTCCTCCGAAGTTCCATTCGTCTCCTCCGATAAATCTGTCCATCCGAAGTACTTCGGGATATTATAACATTCGCTAGGAAAAATCGTCGATGTCCGATAAAGTCCGGGAAGCCAAATGATGGCTAGTGAAGGCTATACTATACCAAGGAATCGAAGGCATAGTAGCTAGAAAGGAGAAGGTGGCACTCGAAAGAAAGGCGGGCACTCGAGAGGGTAGCACTCAAAAATGCCAAAACCGTTAAAAAAGCTGGTTCTATAGATAAATAGAAAGAAGGAGAAAAGGGTGCAAAACGGGGGCTTTCTGGTTGGCTGGTACAAGCTGCAAAGAGCTGGCACGAGCTGTCACAGGCTATTAAGGCCGTCAAAGAACTACAAAGAGCTGACAGCAAATGCCAGCTATATTATTGAAGCAATTCGGACATGGAAGTCGTAATACCGTAGTAGCTAAATTGCTAGAAAGCCGAAGAGATTTATTGAATTGCTAAAAAAAGAAAGGCGGAAGCAACGGGACCAAGCGAATAAGACTAAAAGTATAAAGTTAGCGATATAAATACCTTAGTATTATTATTATTGAAAAAACCGCTTAGTTCACAGCAATAGCTACCCGCATATAAAAGAAAAGGAGCAACGACCTCGTTGCTAAGTAAAAGGAAAAGGGGAAGGAGGGAAGGGGAGCTGAAAGCTCTAAATCTAACAAGAAATATTATTATATAGATAAATCCAATCAACGGTTAAGCTATAGAGGCTATAGTAGCAAACTTACTCATAATATCTCCCAATACACCAAAATCTATAGTTACTTTGCCAGTGCGCCAACTAGTGCTCTTAATTAATAAAAACTTCAAAAGGCGGCTAGTCTTATTAGGGCAGCAATAGCTATAATCTCAAAGGTAGGCAAAGAGGAGGTTTCGTAAAGCAAAGCTCTGGTTGCACGTACGGCAACTGCAGGGTATTAATAGCTTACTATACTTATCGTAAATAGGGAAAGCTGAAACAGGCCGATTCTCAACTGGAGTAAACGGGCCATTTGAATCGGGAGCACTCGGGGGAGCTAGAAATACCGTAGCTATAGCAAAGGGAGACGAATAGCCCATAGGGGGCAAGTTATCAAATTCCCATACGAAAGGGCTCTCGTTGCCTTTGCGAATGGGGGGAACCGAGATAGGCCGAATCTTAACGGGGGTAAACAGCCTATAGGAGCTCGGGAGAGGGCGGGGGGCTAGAGACTTCGTAGCTATAACCGTAGAGGAAGCGAGGCGGCGGCTGAGCCAAGTGCTAGAAGCATTTCTAACAAGGGTCTTAAGGGCAGTCTAGTTAACTGGAACAATCTAATTAACTGGAGTATTGTTAGCCGTAATAATAAAAGACTACATTTTTGAGCTCTTTGAGGTGGGCCTCTCTCGAGAGCTGGGCTTCTAAATGCTAGGCTTGCACGTGTTCGAATAAATGTAGTTAAAGAGGGCGTTTCTCGAGCGAAACGCTGCCTCGCACTTACAGCACGTATACTCAGCGGTCTGGGGAGAGGGCGGCTCAAATACTAACTTAATTCGAACCGGGGTCTTAAAACCATCGTGAAGCTCAATCTTAATCTTACTTTCGGCGGGAAACAAAGAGGAAACTCTAATAAAGGGATCGAAGGCATTCAAAGCTTCACGAACAACTCGCAATTGTTACTTTGCAGCACGGACTACCTTCTTAGGAACGGCAATATACTTATCGTCATCAGCGGGACCGACAAAGCTAAGCGCAACAGAAAAAACAATCTAAACTAGCGAGATCGAAAAGGCTAGAGGTAAAGGGGGCCTGTGACGACTGGGATCCCGCGACCTTGGTATAGGTGCCGCGAACCCCACTCGTCCTATTACGAGACCTACATCCTTAGGGATGTACGCCCTCTGGTTGGCTAGGCCAGAACCTAAAAATATACGACCAATTAATTGGTTCGTCGCGGCCATTCAATTAGCACCGCGACTTTTACGTACATTATTAGATTAGATAAAGAAGGCGGTCGAAGTTAGTAGAATCTAGTCCCATCCTATATAAGGATACAACTCCAAGGCCTAAATTTTAACCTCTCCCTCTTTCCTTCTTTAACTTTAATTATTTATTTTATTTATACCCAACTATGCGATACGGAATTACGTAAGCTAGTACATTATAATACTTAATTAAAGTTTATTTATATCTATTTAAGAAAGTATTATAATATCCTAATTTAAACCCGAGAACCTAATAAATCGCTTCGTCGATTTTTAACCCCGAACGTCGCCTCGTCGATATTATAAACCTAATACCTATTAAACCCAATATTCCCCTACCGATTATAACGAGAGTTAATTATTATAATTAATCCCGTTTAAGGCGCGCCTTCGGGCCGTCCTCTCGTCCCCGATAATAAATAATAAACTAAATAATCTTATACCGTTAATTATAATAATAATAATTATAATAATAAATATTATAATAATATTAATTAAGAAAATGAAGAAAATAAAGATGCTTCTTTCTATATTAGAAATAATAATTCGTTCGAAGAATCGGTCGATATTTCTACCCTATCCCCCTTTAAAAAGCGCTATACTTTTAACTAATAATTTAAGGGAGAATTATTCCTCTTTAACGCTTTAAAAGAAATTCCTTTAAAATTTATTACGCAATTTAAACGAGGCGTAAAATTTACCCCTAAAATCAATTCGCCTCTAAACTCCAATAATAATAAAATTATAAAACCTAATCCTAATATAGTTCGTAAATACGTACCCCCTTACAAGTAGTATATTAATAATAAAGTTGCTTATTATTATATTCGTTTAAACTAGGGCGGTTTCGATTATATTTCTAATATTCGCTATAATAGTATTATAGTTTATAACTCCCAAATACGCCGTATTTCTATTAACGCTAGGGAATTTAATGATAAAATAGTCGATTTATTAATTAAATCCCTATCCCCTTCTATTACCTATTTAATAAGTAATTATTAGTAATTTCGATAAGACCTTATTAATAACTTTACCCTCTATATAAATAACTTTTACCTATTAATAAAGGTACGCCACTATACGTTAAAAATAAATGAAATTATTATAAATAGTACTAACCGCGCTAATTTTATTAATAATAATAATAAAAATAATAAAGGCAACCGCGTTATTAACTTTTATTCTATTATTTAATAAAATTAATTATCGTTAGCTATCCGAAATTAGAATAGCCCTATTACTTTCTAAAAATTTTTAACCCTAATTAACTAAAATCCCGATACTATATAGGGAGAAATTAATATTAGAATTTACACATTAGAAACCTTTATTAATATTATTAAAAATATAATATACGCGCTTCGCTATACTTATAAAATTATTATTAAAATAAATAAGTAAATTATATATTTTACTTAGAAGGCTAAAGAGTATTAGGCTAATATTAATAACCGCTCCGGAGCTAGAAACGATAAAATAGAATTAATTAACCAGTTAATCGATATTGAATAATAATTAGTAGCGGCCGACGCGGATAAAAACGATTTAAGTAAGAAGGTTTATAATCTTTAAACTAAAAATAATAATCTTCGCCGAAAATATAATAAATAGAATTAAAAAGCTAATAGCGCTATCGATATAATTATTAAAACTTATAAAGTAGTAATATTATTTATAAAGGTTTATACTTACAATTAAATAGAAGGTTTTAAGAAGGACTATATCGAAGATTTTAAAATCCTTTATAAATAATACAATTTTAAAGTCGTTTATTTGCAAGCCTAAATTAATAATTTAAATCGATTATTAAACGTCGCTAATATAAGCGTAAAAGAATTGGCCGCTATTAAGCCTAAAGCCGCTAAATTAATTAAACTTAAACCTAAAAAGAAAATTACTTTTATTAAGTCTATCGAACGTTCCTTTAATATTATCCCTATAATTAACGTTACCCGTTATAATAATAAAACTCTTAACTATCGACTTTTTAAAACCCTTAATAATAGTCGCTATAATAAGGATTAACGCGCCCCTTCGAAACCCGCCTTATACTATTTCGGAGCCGGCGGTAGCGACCTTAATAATAATAATAATAATAATTTAACCGATAATAATAATAATAATAACGATTGTAACCCCCCTCGCAACCTGCGTTGTATTTTTCGTAATAATAATAAGCGTCCCTACCGTAAAAAGAGTAGTACCCCTTTTAATATAATATCTTTTAAAGGAAGTTACCGTTAAAGAAAAATAATTAAAATAAATATCTTTACCTTCTCTAATAGTAAGGATAATAAATTCGAATTCGATATATAATATTTTTAAATAATTAATTGTCTTCGTATAAATATTAATTACTTTACTAATAACGAAGCCGCTTTTAGAGAAATTATTTTTAGGCTTTCTAAATAAGCGTTAAAAAATCTCTACCCTTTTATTTAGCCTAATACCGGTAGGTTACGTATTAATACGGTCGAGGACTTTATAAATTATTTATAATTGAATTACTATAATTTTAATACCGACGAAAAGGTTCGCGAAGAGTATAAGAGTTTAGTAATATACTATTTTAATTACTTCCGCGATTTTAAAGTAGCCTTCATTCGTTTAGCTAGCTATTATAATATTCTCGATTCCTAATAGAAGTCGGAACTCCGCCGCAAAATTACTATTTAATTTTATAATTATATTAAAGCTAATTATTATATTAATTATATTTACGACGCTTATATTAAATTTCTTTAAAGTTTTAACGAAAGCTTTTATATAAATTAACCGGAGGATAAGGATAAGAAAGCTTCCGTAGGTAGAATATTTAATAGTTTTAAAAAACTATTTAAAGATGCCGCCTTCAGTCCCTCTTATAATTATTTGCCTAATTTATCCTTCTTATATAAAAAACCTTCCGAGGAAGAAACTTATAAATTATAATAAGAGGGCAAATATTTTATTTACTACGAACCCGGCTATATAATACTTAATTATCTTCGTTGGAAGAAGCTTTTCGAAATTTATAATGCTAAGATTTATACTATACGTACTAAGCTCCCCGATAAGGAGATTAAATTGAGCGAGGATAAAGATAATAATAGTTACGAGATTGAAACTATCGTTGAAAAGGATTTAAATTCGGATTCGAAAAATTGAAACGCTTAGAAAAACTAATTTCCCGTCTAGGCGAGGTATCGATATATATATTAATAGGAAAAACGGATAATATAAATAAATTTAATTTACGAAATTATTTAGGAAAAAGTCCGCTTTTTACTATTAAATATAGCGTAGCTTATAATAGATTATTTATTCCTACTTTCGACGTACTTATCAATACAGGAGTAAATATTTATATTCTTCTAAATTAGAAATTCGTTAATAAATTAATTAAATATTTAAAACTCGAAAATAAAACCGACTTCGAGCTAGGATACGTTCGGCCTTATAAGAATATTAAACTTAATATTATTTTTCAAATAATAAAGGCCGCTATCCGAATTTAAAGATATAAATTCCTTGACTAATAGATAGTCGTCCTACCAACAATATCGAAAAATATAATATTAAGGAAGCTATAATTAAACGAAAATAAGGTTCTACCTAATTATAATAATAATTAATTAATCTTCCTAGAAGGTTTACTAAAAGTATTACTAAATAAAAATATTAATATTAATAAGCGACCGAAATTACTTTAGGATCCTTCGTTTTAGGAAGATATAAGGCGAAGGGAACGTTTAATAGAAATAGAAGATAAAAGACGAGTAGATAGTACCTTATTATAAATCCGTTTACTAAAGTAGGAAGTGGAGGAGGAAATTAAGGAGTTGGATATTATTATTAAGGAATTGTAAGTTAAAACGGAGGAGGTAAGGAAGTAGAATAAGGCTAAGGTAAAGGTAGTAAAAGAAACGATCGCTAGGCTAGAGAAATAGAAATAAGAGTTTCCGTCGGCAATTAAAGAGGAAATTTAAGGAAGAAAGTATATTAAAACCCCTAAAGGAATCCCTAATATTAATTAGAAGCTAAAGGGTATTTATATAGCTAAATATTACGACTGTAGAAATCTTCTAGCGTTAGTAAATATTAATTAAATAGAATAGGAATTTTTTAACGGTATTAAATACGAATATACTTCGGAAATAGAGATTATAGAATTAAAAATAATTCGAAACTTATATAAATAAAGTAAGGATCTATATTCCTACTACGATATTTAAAGATTATACCATATAGAACGAGCCTTCGGTTGGACTAAATAACGCCTTAGGAATTATATTCTAGTAGGTATTATAATTATAAATTTCTATATTAAACGTAGAAAAATCTTTAAAGAAATTAGTCTCTACAAAATTAATAATATTATCGAAGTAAAGTAATCCGAATTATTACTTGAAAATAAAGAAGAATATAAGTAATTAGTAATAAAGAAGTTCTTAAAGAAGTATTAGAACTGTATTAACGTTTTTAGTAAAAAGGATTCAGATACGCTATTAGAATTAAAGGACAAAATTAATTATAAAATCGAATTCGAAGAAGGGAAGTCTCCCTAAGATTTCGGTTATAATTCGTTATATAAAATAACGTTCGAAGAATTGGAAGAATATAAATAATATATTATTAATAACCTTTAGAAGGGTTTTATCGAAGTTAATTTAATATTATAGGTAGCGCCCGTATTATTTATATTAAAAACTAATAGAAATTTACGTTTTTACGTAGATTACTAAAAACTAAACGCCTTATTAAAGAAGGATCGATATTCTTTACCCTTTATTAACGAAACGTTAGCGTAAATCGGCCAAGTAAAGGTATTTATTAAAATAAATATCCAGTAAGCGTTCTATTATATTTAAATATACCTAAATTACGAAGACTTAATTACGTTTCGAACGCAATACGGGGCGTATAAATATAAAATATTACCCTTCGGCCTTACGGGAGGACCTTTATTATTTTAGAAGTTTATTAACAAAGTTTTAATAAGCTATTTCAATAATTTTTATAGCGCCTATATCGATAATATTTTAATCTATTCTAATAATTAGGAGGACTATAATAAATATATCGATATAGTACTATAACGTTTCGAAGAAGCGGGGTTATAAACCGATATTAAAAAATACGAATTTAATATAACCAAGACTAAATTTTTAAATTTTATTATTAGTATTAATAGTATTATAATCGACCCAGAGAAGGTAATAACTATAAAGGAATAGAAGGAGCTAATTATAGTAAAAGGTATATAAGCCTTCCTAGGGTTTTATAATTTCTATTAGAAGTTTATTAAAGATTTTAGTCGGATAGCGAAGCTTTTAACGAATTTAATAAAGAAGGACTTGGCTTTTAAATAGGACGATTATTGTAAAGAAGCGTTTAATATTTTAAAAAAGAATTTACTTAACGCGCCCGTTTTATATTATTTCAATTACGAAAGGGAAACCCGAATCGAAATAAATATTAGTAATAGAGTTTGCGCGGGTATAATAAATCAATTCCAAAACGACGACGATTAATATCCGGTTGTATTCTATTCGGAAACTATAAATTTAATAGAATTTAATTACCCTATTTATAATAAGGAATTAATAGCTATAATAAAAGGGATTAAATAATAACGACCCAAATTAAAAAGTATTAAACCCTTTATAATATTTACGGATTATTAAACACTTGAATACTTTAGTATAAAAAGGGTATTAAATAGTAAATAAATCTATTAATCGGAGATTCTATTAGAATACTAATTCCGGATAACTTATCGCCCCGGTAAGGAAAACGTTATTATTAACGCTCTTTCTCGAAAATTAGAAAATTTAAAGACCGTTAAAAATAAAAAGGAAGACTAATTTACCTTACGAATATTTAAACCCGCTAATAATAGATTCTTCACTTTCGTTAGCAATAAATTAACGGATATACTAATTAATTCAGAGGGGGAGGATAATTCGGTTAACGTTAAAATTATTAAATTAGACTTGGAAGTTAACTACGATTTGACCGACGAATTAATCTAAATTAACTGATTTATAGAATTATTATCGATTTATAAAGAGAAGGTAAAGTAAGAGGGTTTACTCTTTATTATTAAGGATAGGTTACTAATTAAAAATTATAAATTAATAGTCCCGGAAAACGGTAATTTACGAACTAGATTTATTAAAGCAATTTACTATCCGATTATTTTAATATACTCGGGAAGAAATAAGACTAAACATATAGTATATAAGCAGTATTAGTAAATAAGGTTGGCCGCTAACGTAGACCGTTATATTATTAATTATTAGACGTATAAAGCATCGAAAATACTTAGAAATAAAATACTTAAATTAATATATTCAATCCTTTTAAAAGAAGATTATTAGGTATAGAAGTCTTTAATAATCGACTTTAAATTTATACCTAGAAATAAGTACAGTTATAATATACTAATAATTATTATAGACCAATTTATTAAAATAAATTAGAATATCCCTTATAAAAATATAATTACTACTAAGGACGCTACTATTTTATACTACCGAGGCCTATATTAATTCTTCGGTCTCCCTAACAAAGTAATTAATAATAGGGGCCCCTAATTTATATTATAAATAATATAGAAAATAGCCTCTTTATTAAACATTAAATAGAAATTAACTATATCCAATTACTCGCAAACTACTAATTAAATAGAAAATTTATATTAGTATATCGATTAATAGTTAAAACCCTATATTAACTACAATTAAAACAATTAATCGGAATTTATCCTAATATTAAACGTAGCCCAAATAAGCCTACCTTATAATAATTTAAATAGGTTATCCCCTAGAGAGGTTATTATAGGCTTCCCTATACCTAACGTACTAAATTAGAAAAATTATATAATTCTAAAACCGCTTAAAACGGAAATTAATCAATAAGAGGCTTATTAATTAATCGAACAATTAAAAACGTTCTATACAACGGCTCGATTCACTATTAATAAAGTACAATAATAGTAGACTACCTAAGCCAATAAATACCGGAGGGAATTAAATTTCGGAATTAATAATCGAATCTTCATTATTAAACGAAGCTAAATTACGGACCGGCCTAGCGATAAATTCAATTAGCGTTAGACCAGAATTCTTTATAAAATTAAAATTATAAAAGGTTATTTTTATAAGTTAGAAGTTCCTAAAGGATAGAAAAGAACGACGATCTATTATATTAACCGCCTAAGAAGGTATAAAGATAACCTATTACCGGGCTAAGGTAATAATAACCTAGTTAGTAAACTAATTAGCGATTAAGAGGAATAGGAAATATTAAAGGTAATTTCCTTAAAAGTTATTAAAAGGAAGTTAAAATACTAGGTAGAATAGAAAGGCTAGGACCCCAACCCAGAATTCTAGCTAGTAGGCAACTTTATTAATTTAATAGAATTCTTAAAGGAATATTATAACGCGAACCCTATAATACCGGATCCCCCTAAGCGATTAGACTAATAATTAAAGGGTAATAAATTAAACTATAACGATAATAATACCCTAGTAAAAAGATTATAAATTAGTTTAAGGAGGAAAGTAATAGTAAAAAAGAAGTAGGAAGGACGTTAGAGGAAATATTCGAATTATATTTATATTAAAAATTTTTCTTTTTATTTTTAAAGTTCTAAAATTAAACTTCAATCCGGGGGGGAGGGTAGTATAATAATTAAGATCCCGCGACTTTAGTATAGGTGCCGCGAACCTTATTCGTCCTATTACAAAACTTATATCCTTAGGGATATACGCCCTCTAATTAGTTGGGCTAGAATTTAGAGATGTACAATTAGTTAATTGGTTCGTCGTAGCTATTCAATTAGTACCGCGACTTTTACGTACATTATTAAATTAAATAAAGAAAGCGGTCGAGGCTAGCAGAATCTAATCCTATCCTATATAAAGATATAATTCCAGGGCCCAAATCTCAACCTCTCCCTCTTTCCTTCTTTAACTTTAATTATTTACAATACGATGTAAAAAATGCATTCGTTCACGCTTATATTGATGAAGATATATACGTTATTCCCCCTACTGGTTATTATAATAATTTACCGGATAATAAAGTCTGTAAATTAAAGAAAGCCTTATATGGTTTAAAACAGAGCCCTAGACTCTGGTATAAATATTTAACTAAGGTTTTAAAGGCCTTAGAATTCGAAGTATTCCCCTTCGACGA